>CM033477.1:75098656-75103656 GCA_019447015.1 Hymenochirus boettgeri
TAATGATATAGAGCATATGTGATAACTTTTCACATGTTTAAAATCTACAACTTCCAGCCATTCCCTGGCTGCACAGAATGCTTGAAAATTTAGTTTTTATAGATCCTGGAAAAAGCGATTTTTCAGACAGACATTAAAACCCATGGTCATGCTATAGCAATTCTTACCCAAGGACTCAAACATGCAAGTGATCCTTGCTCCTTCATCCTTACCTATTACACTATGAGGAATATAGAAAGATTTTATGGTCACCTTTAGGCAGCAGGATTCACAAAACTAACTTTCCTATTGTCTATACCACCTGCCTGCTAGAATCTATAGGGCTTAGTGGAATAAACCTGCAGGTCTGAGAAACAGACCCAGGCAATTCCGCCACAATGTGCAGTTCAAACTAACGGCAGCATTCGGCAACCTAGATCATAGGATCCAGATTAACATGCTCATTTATACTACCACAGCAAGTTCCAGATTTACAGTTACCATGGAGCAGGACAGCACAGGATATTGATTGGCTGTATAGTTTAAGGTGGGTGTTAAAGGAGCTAAAAGCTTCTATAATTTATTATTGCTCTAATAATCTAACATATAAACACATATTTCTCCCTCCCAGTTACCTAGAGGCACAAGCCAATGGGAGTGTTTAAGTGGGTGTGGTTTAAAAAGTGGGCTCAGGGGCATGGTGGCCCCAATAAGGATGGAGCATGATGCTGAAAATGGAGATAAAAGCATGGTGCCGACGATGGGGAGTGAAAAAGTAGCACACCACATTTATTGGGCAGGTTAAAGGGAGATCCCCTGTGTCGCTCCCACCACACAATCCAATATAGATTATACAAAGCTCTGGTGTTTTTAATTAGACCCCTGTTCCTAACATCATTTTGGTATCTGGTTAGTAGACCTTTGGTTTTGATCAATGTATGTTTGCTCATGGGGAATGTAGCCCTACCCTGTCTCATTTTATCATTACTGTTTATTATTAGTGGTAGGTTTCTATGTGTATATACTCATGGGTTAATATTATGAAGTGAGATCACAGGAACTGAAAGACAAAGAAATGAGATGAGAAAAAAGATAACAAGAACAAGAGAAACAATGAACTAGAACACATGAACAAGACTGAGACTACTAAAATAGCAGGGACCACTAGCTTGGCTAACCAAAACTATAACGGCAATGAGTGAAGACTAGAGCAGGCTTAAGTAAGGCAGAGGGACAATGGGATGAAAAAGGCAGGTTTTGATTTAATTGAATCTCCTCTGTCCAATCTGTGCCCTAAAGGATGGATGGAGATAAGAGGATAGTTATTGTATGTATAATTTTATTCATAGAGTGCCACTTGGGTATGCAGCGCTGCACATTATAAAATACAGAGTATACAAACAAGGGGATAAGTGCAAGCCATTATACAGATAGATATAAAAATTGAATTACATACCAATTTCATACATCGGTTAAGAAAGCATAATATAAATTATGTATAAATGGATATAAGTGCAACAAGTCTCAACACATTATTTGATATCCCTACCCCAAAGAGCTTACAATCTGCATGCCTGCACCAGAAGATCCCCCAAACCGACGCACGGCCCAAAGAGGAGTGTGTACACCAGGACCCTAATTAACAAAGAGAATGTGAAGCACAAGCAGCTAATTGACTGGCTAAGGAAGGGTAAATGGGGATAAGTAATATAGAGAACACAAGGCAGAGAAACAAGTATCCCCCCTTACAAATACTCCTAACTCCAAGATGCAAAGTTAGTACAAGTGATTTGAAGTAAAAAGCTCATCTTTATTAATATGCATTAAAATTTACACACTTGATTTAAATACAGGAGCACTTTTGATCCGCCTTTAACCGAGCCGTCTATAAAAAACCTTTTACAACACGGTTAACAATAAGGTTTATAATAGTTTATCTCCATCTGAAAGTGAGGGTCTGAAGACCCTAACAAGACAAAGAACTTATCATTTTTGCTGCGGACAAATATGGAGCAATCGTGCTCCTTGATCGTAAGTACTAGAAGGTGAAATTGAATCTCAATTGGGTGACACCGAGTATACCTTAATTTGATAGTGATCCCACTATGGCTTTGAAAAAACTTTAGATTTGAAATTTAATCATGCCTTAACTGCTGGTTGGATTATATCTAAACATTTGATTTTTTTTTTATATATCTCGTACCCCATATATACACCTTACCCAAAATTCATAAAGATTTTAACTCACCTCCAGGTCGCCCCCATTATTTCATCTCACGGTCACTATTTATGCCCACAGCTCAATTCATTGACACTTCCTACAACCTTTGTCAAGTCTATGCCTTCTTATCTTAGAGACAGCCAGCATTTGTTACAATTGTTGTCCCAATATACTCATTCTTTGAAAGTTTTTTTCTAACCTGTGATGTCAAAAGCTTATATACCATCATACCACAGGACAAAGGCTTAGAGGCCTGTAGAGAAGCTCTCATGGGATTTCCACATATTGGCTCCTGTAGAGTTCCTCTTGGATCTCCTACAATTATAATGACAAACAATGTTTGGTTTCGCTCTGATTTCTTTGTCCACGTACAGGAGTAGCCCATGGGCTCCAATGTAGCTCTGTCTGTCGCTAACCTGTATATGCTTGGTTTGAGAGCCGTATATTAACCCTATGGTTAACAAGGGCATCCTGTTTTCAAACGATATATAGACGACCTGTTTTTTCTTGTGGGATGAACCAGTGAGGAAGCTGAACTATTATTCACACCTAAACTCACTCAATACCCCGGTCCAACTTTCTATGAATATCACTTTGACCCATAGACCTTTTTGGATTGTGAATTTTAAACAGAAAACCAACACCTTTGTACCACCTTATATAGAAAGACCACTGATAAAAAATAATTCTACTGACAGTCACACTTTTAGACCTGTCATCACACACAATGTGGAAACAAACCGGTAGCACGACACTTTAAATCCCTTGCCCATCTATTGTCTTCACTCAGGTGTATGGTCTTTGATGGTCTGACACCGTTGGAATTAAAGTCATGTTTAGATCATGACAAATACTTTTAGAAAAGAATCCAGATGGTCAACCCATGACACTTTGGTACCTAGGGGGTTAAATGAGCAGCTGTTGTATCATGTGCTTTTCTGTGAATATTTCTTAAGCTTTATCTAACTACCTTTCATACTACGGGTCTTGTTGTTTGTTATCTTTTGCCCCTGCAGCATTGTTACTGTTAGTTTTGTTATTACTTAGTTTAACACATGTGTATTTTTTAATTTTTATAATAAGTTTTACACGCGATAATCCTCTTAACTGCCGGTTAACTTTGACTGTACTTACTTAATCACCCGCTCAATGGGCTATCGATAGGACATATCCTGAGGACAGCTCTGCGAGCGCAAACACTCGATATGCTTAGCGTTTACTTGCCAAAATAGAATCCTTTTACTTATTTTTCAGACATGATGTCATTTTATTCTTGTGTATGTCCCTTTAGAGTGCATCCGGGCTTCACTGTTTGGGAATAGGAGTGCTAATAATCACTCCAGAAAGACTGCTTTTATCTAACAAATCGATAGATCATTTCCTTTCTGCCCTAAGATAGATATTCCTGGAATCAGCCAATCTCTTGTGCACAGATTGGTAATTACAACAACTTTGTTTATGCTATGCAAATATCATTGTTAGTTATACTTATCACTATTGTAACTCAACTGCTACACACTCCTTTTGTTACAAGGTGCTCTGCGTGAAGATGTTCCTTTCCAGTCCCCACCTTATATATAGATATCACTTCCTGTCCAGCAACAGCCGCTCTCCTTTTTGTCTCTGAGTCTGGGGTGGGGTAGTCAGAGTGAGAAGAATTTTTTTACTAAGTTTGATACCCATACAAAGAATGTGACTACTCTCCTTTTAAACAAAAAAAGTGTGAAAAAACATTTAAAGACTTGCATAAGCACTACAACTTAATAACAACAACTAAAAAAGAAAAAAAATGTTCACTTATAGCTTTACATTGCATACCTACTTTGCGATACCAGTCCCACGATTACCCGGACTCCCGGATTTAAGAATGCGCCCCCTCAGATCGTCCTGGATGTCCGATCAATGCCTGATCGGAAGCTGCATTGTTTTTAACTTAGCCCCTCATGTACTCTTTCAGATCTCCTCTCAGGAGAGATCGAATACGTCAGTCTCACATACTGTGCAGGTTAGAAAGGGGGGGAAGGGGGAAGTGCAGCTTAGACGTGCTGAAAGGATGAACCCGGATCCCTGCGGATTTATCCCGTCGAACGGCGGATTTTTCCGGATTTTCTGCCTTACGAACTTCGTATGCGGATTTTCGTATTTTTCGAAAATTTTCGAAATTATGAGTTTCCACGTATTTTCGAAATACGAATCTATCATCTATCTATCTATCTATCTATCTATCTATCTATCATCTATCTATCTATCTATCTATCTATCTATCTATCTCTGCATCTTCTATCTGCTATCTATTATCATCTATCTATCTCTGCTATCTATCTATCATCTATCTATCCTGCTATCTATCTATCTAATCTATCTATCTATCTATCTTCTATCTATCTATCCTGCTATCTATCTATATCTATCTATTACTATCTATCTAGCTATTTCTATCTCTCATCTATTTATCTATCTATTATCTATCTATCTACTATCTATCTATCTATCTATCATCTATCTATCTATCTATCTCTCTCTCTCTGCATCTCTGACTATCTATCTATCATCTATCATCTCTGCTATCTATCTATCATCTATCTATCTCTGCTATCTATCTATCATCTATAATCTCTGCTATCTATCTATTATCTATCTTCTCTCTTATCTATTCACTATCCTACTCTTATCTATCTATCTATCTATCTTTATCTACTATCTATCTATCTATCTATCTATCTATCTATCTATCTATCTATCTATCTATCATCTTACTCGCTATATATACTATCTATCTATCACTAACATCTATCTATCT